>SRSM01000335.1:0-12500 GCA_019593545.1 Apocynum venetum
GGTTGGTGTTCAAATTTGAAAATGCAAGGGATAAAGAAGAGGTGCTGAGAAAAGGACCTTACTTCATCTATGGGAAGCCGTTGTTATTGAAATTCTCGAGTATGATTTCGATTATGGGAGTGAGGCTATTTGCAGCATGCCTACATGGGTTCAATTACCAAATCTCCCTTTGGGATGTTGCTCAAAAGAGGCCTTAAGTGTGCTTGCAACTAAGATTGGCAAGCCTATTGCCATGGATTTATTAACTTCAAGAATGGAAAGAATTTTGTATGCAAATCCTGTTGGAGGTGGATTTTGCCAAAGAATTGGTTAGGCAAATTTCGTATCGCCTACCTTCGGGACAAAAGGTACAATCAGTGATTTACGAGCATGAACCAACTTTTTGCAACTTCTGCAAATGCTTTGGACATGCAACTGATGTGTGCAGTAGAAACCCGGAGGTAATGGCAAGAAATAGCAAAGCAGAGGATAAGAGTAACGCAGGTAACTTGGAAAAGCAAGGAATGCCGGATGGTGTGAAGAAGGATAAGGCTTGGATGAACCAAGGGGTAACATTGGCAGGCACGAATGTACTGGAGGCAGAAGACGGGCCTTTGGAGGTTGAAAAAGAAAGATTGGGGAAAAACAGTGTGGAGTCAAGCAATAAAAATGATAATGATGAGTTGCATTGCAACGGAAAGAATGCAGCTGGACCCTCGGGTGAAGTAATACTGAGCCATAGTAATAAATCTGATATGGTGTTATGGGATGGCAATGACATACCAGACTCTAGTAATGCTGATCAGGCTTTTACACTGGTTAAAAAGAAGAATAAAGGTCACAAGAACAAAAGCATAGAGGTGATTAGTAAGCAGATCGTGGGATCAAAGAACACGGCAGAGAGGTGCAACACAAAAGTTACCATTGGAGAAGGCAAAGGAATAAGGGGGAAACAGGGGGGCTATAGTTTTGCCTAGTAATCAATGATAATTGCTGCATGGAACATTAGGGGTTTTAAAAAGCCCTAAAGCAAAAAAGTGTGGAGGAGTTTGTTAAGAAACATGATGTTAGTGTGATTGGATTATTGGAAACTAAACTGACCAGCGAAAAATTGAAGTCTCTTCTTTATTTCGGTTTCTGGGATGGCAAGCGATACATAATTTTGAGTTAATTGATGGGGACGGATTTTGGTGCTGTACAACCCGAACAAGGTGGATTTTATCAATGCATTGGCTTTCTCTCAACTCTTGCAATGTTCACTTAGGTGAAAAGTCACAAAACAAAGAATGGCAATCTCTTTTGTTTATGGCTTACACTCTATTGGTACAAGAAAGGACTTGTGGAATCATATTTCTCATGTCAATAATCTGGTTGCAGATCCATGGCTACTCTTAGGAGATTTTAATGCCATTAGAAAGGAGGAGATAGATGGAATGGTGCTCATGCAACCAATTATGAATTGCAAGATTTTAATGAATGCTGTGAAACGAATGGACTGGACGATTTACATTTCTTGGGCAGCTACTACACTTGGTCCAATAATTCCACTTGGACTAAGATTGATAGAGTGCTTGGAGGTAACACATCGTTTGCTTCGAATCTTGAGGCAGTGGTGAAATTTCTGCCAGCGGGATGCATATCCGACCATTCTCCAGCATTGGTTTCGATCCAGTGCAATGATATGCAAACTGCTAGACCGTTCAAGTTTTTAAACTGTTGGACAGGTGATTGAACCATAATTAGATTGGTTTTTAGGAGCTTAATGTGTTGTTTATTGAGATAAAATCTACCTAATTGTGTGTTTATGTGCTTAAATTGGGTCTTTACACTTTTATCTTTGTTTGCAGGTATTTTGAAGGTATTTTAACATTTTAGAAGACATTGGAGGAAGATAGGAGCTTTAAGAAGTAGTTTCGCAGGAAAAATGGAGTGGACGCGCCTCAGAAACCAATTGGACGCGCACTTGAAGAAGTGGACGCGTCACTATTCATCCACGCGTCCATTCTCAGTAGTTTTGGAGCCTCACGCGTCCACTTGGACGTTTCTGACAGCCTCGCGCGTCCATTTTTGACAGCACGCGCGTCCACTCTCCGAATTGAAGATTTTGGGCAGTTTTTTAGTAGTTTTGAATTAGGACTCTTATGTAACTAACCCTAGGACCTTTTCTAACTATTTATAGGGTTTATTAGCTTAGTTTTTGGGGTGTCAAGTACTTTAGATTCTCTCTTTCCGAGCATTGTAGGAGATCAAGGGTGGGAGCTTCTCGGGAAATCGGATTTCCGACTAATGAGTTTCTCTCTTTCCCTTAATCTTTTTATGATGTTTTCCTTTATGCTTTGTGAGTAGTTTTCTTAAGTTAGCAAGGACATGTATTAGGTTTATATTATTCGGGAATATGAGATTTACGTTTTGTAATTAAAAACCCGATCTTTTCAAGGGATCATTATTTCTATTTGAGTATTTGAACAATTCTTGGTTTTATTCTATCAATTATGTTATTTCAATTATTATTGGCCATCTTAATTGTTTTGCATAGTTGATTAACTAGGGTTATGCAGAATCGGTTTTCGGTAACCAAAAGTAGTAACTATTGATTAATTTAAATATGTGTTTGATTAATTAATAGGGAATTGTTTGAAACAAATTGCATGATTTTAATAGGCCATTAACTTTATGTAATTTGTGTTGATGTTGTCCTCGAGCTGAATAACTTAATTGACTATTTTATGCGAGCGATTCGGTAATTTAGTTTAATTAGGTTAAAGTTAATTTGTCGTGCTTCTCGGGAATTAACCTAACTTTACAGGAATCGGAATTTGCTGCGCTACACGGAATTCTAAGTCACTACTCAAATAGGTTATTATCAATGATTAATCCCGAATAAGTAAAACCGAAATACAAAGTCCTTGCTAACGTTTTTCTTTTCTTTGATTCTTAATTAATTTGTGAGTAAATTTATTTAAAGTTTATTCTTTTAAAATAAAAATCAAATCTTCCCCCCTAATCTTGATTAGTTTACTTGTTCTAAGATTTTACAAATCCCTGTGGGTTCGACCCTTACTTGCCATAACTGCATAAGTTAGTTAAAGTTCGGAATTTAATTTGATAGCGCAACGACACGCTCGTCAACAGGACATAATGCATTTATGGATGTTGTGAATCACAGTTGGGACAGAGAATTTGTGGGAACGAAACAATTTATTATGTGCAGGAAGTTAAAGGGATTAAAAAAGGAATTGAAGGAGCTGAACCGTTTAGAATTCTCACACATATCAGAACAAGCAGCAAGAGCAAGAAAAGAACTGGAGCATGCACAAGAAATTCTGGCAGTACATCCGGAAGAATTGATATATGGCCAGTCCATTGGCCATCTTAGGCGTGAGGCTACAAGACTAAGTGAAGCGGAGATGAGCTTTTATGCACAATTGCAAAATGCAAGGTAATGATGGAAGGTGATCGAGGCTCCAAACTGTTTCATGGCTTGGCAAAGCGCAAGGCGAAACATAATTTTATTGCAGCTGTGACACGAGGGGACGGATCTGTTACTTTATCCAAATTGGAGGTGGCTGAGGAATTTCTTAAGTTCTACACACAGCTCCTTGGCACATCGGCAAGAAATAAGGAGATATCTCAGGACATTATTGCTAATGGCGCCACTGTGACCGAGAGGGACTATGACATGCTAATGGAGGAGGTCAAGGAATGTGATATTAAAGATGCTTTGTTTGACATAGGAGATGACAAATCACCAGGTCCGGATGGGTACTCTGCGAAGTTTTCAAAGCTGCCTGGGCGATTGTAGGGAGACACTGGTGGATGGAGTTACGGAATTTTTCAGCAGTGGACATCTCTTAAAGCAGACGAATCATGCAGCGATCACATTAATCCCCAAGTCTGCCCTTGCTGACAAGGTTGGAGACTTCAGACCTATATCTTGCTGTAATGTTTTCTACAAGGTAATAGCAAAAATAATTGCTGCAAGGATCAAGAAAGTGTGGGGTACATCGTTGATAAAGCCCAGTCTGGTTTTATAGGAGGAAGGAGCATGCAAGATAACATTTTCTTGACGCAGGAGCTTTTGAAAGGATACAATAGGAAACGTATGTCACTGAGATGCCTTTTTAAGATTGACATTAGAAAAGCCTACGATTCGGTGGACTGGAATTTCTTACATATGGTTTTGATTGGGCTGAAATTTCCGATACCATTTATTGCATGGGTTATGGAGTGCGTCACATCCACGACTTACTCCATCTTTATTAATGGGCAGTTACACGGTTTCTTTAAAGGCAAGCGAGGGCTAAGGCAAGGGGATCCTCTATCACCAATACTCTTTGTGCTTTGCCTTGAGTATCTTTCAAGGGCGATTAATATAGCAACTATGTCGGGTGATTTCAACCATCATCCAAAGTGTAAAGCGCTGAATATTATCCACTTAGCATTGCGGATGACTTGATGTTCTTCGTCCAAGGGGATGCTCCATCTATCAAGATCTTATTAGATTGCTTGGCAGATTTTTCTGAAGTTTCAGGCTTACATTTAAACAAGGACAAATCAGATTTATATTACACGGGCATTGAAGCTACGAAATTGCAGAAAATCTTGCTAGTTACGGGGTTTAAGATTGGAGGAATGCCTTTTAGGTACCTTGGTATACGGAAAAGCTGAAAGTGGTGCATTACCAACCTTTTATTGGCAGTGTCTCGACAGCTCTTGGGAGGTGGCATGCCTCTACATTCTCATATGCGGGGAGACTTGAGTTAATACGGGCTGTTCTACAAGGAATTGAGTGTTTTTGGTTATCGATTTTTCCTATTCCAAAAGCAGTCATGAACAATTTCATTGCGTTGTGCCGGAGGTTCCTATGGAACAGTAAGAAGGCATTGGTGGCCTGAAAAACTATCATGCTGCCTAAAGAAGAGGGAGGGTTGGGCCTGCGAGATCCGTTTACTTGGAACCTTAGCCTTATGGCCAAGGTATTGTGGATATACACTCTAAAAAGGACTCATTGTGGATAAAATGGATACATTTGGAGATCATTAAAGACAGTATAATATGGTTGCTGCCTAACCGGAAGGAGCTATCTCTATTCTCAAGAGGATCCTCTCGGTTAAGAACATCATATGTGTTGGCAACGGTTCAGTGGAGGTGGGCAGAATCTTGCTGAACTCATGGGCAGTGGATGGAGGCTTCTCTTCAGCGCAAGCCTATCAATTTTTCAGGAACAATGATGGTAAGATCGCGTGGGCGAAGACAATTTGGAATGGAGCTATAATACCTAAGCACTCATTTATTCTGTGGCTAGATACTAAGGAGAAATTAAGTACCAAAGATAAACTGAAAATCCAGCCTTTGGATTTATTGTGTCCGTTGTGTGGAGAAAGGCAAAAACCTCTGCTCATTTGTTCTTTAAATGCCGGATAAGTGATAAGGTGTGGAATGATGTCAAGGAATGGCTGAAGATACGAAGAAGGATGAGTATGATCAAAAGCGATCTCAAATGGCTAAAGAAAGAAAGTCGGGGAACTACAATGAAGGCTAGAGTGGAGAGATGTGCAATTGGAGCGATAGTCTATGCTATTTGGATGGCAAGAAATGCAGCGCTTTTTGATGCAAAGACACCGGATAGCAATCAGATCATTAATTGTATTAAGACTCATGTGTATCGTATGATATTTTTGGTTGATAACTAGGTGTTTTGAGGTACGCGTTTATATCAGCGTAGTGATTACTGGCTTGGTCAGCAGTGTGTGTATTTGTATCATTCTTTGATCATCTTAATATTATTTACATTTTGATCAAAAAAAAAAGAAAGAGCTCTCAGTCTATCAATCCTTACTATGTCTGGACCTGGTAAGTTTCCCCGTGTTGAGTCAAATTAAGCCGCAAGCTCCACTCCTGGTGGTGCCATTCCGTCAATTCCTTTAAGTTTCAGCCTTGCGACCATACTCCCCCCGGAACCCAAAAACTTTGATTTCTCATAAGGTGCCGGCGGAGTCCTTAAAGCAACATCCGTCGATCCCTGGTCGGCATCGTTTATGGTTGAGACTAGGACGGTATCTGATCGTCTTCGAGCCCCCAACTTTCGTTCTTGATTACTGAAAACATCCTTGGCAAATGCTTTCGCAGTTGTTCGTCTTTAATAAATCCAAGAATTTCACTCTGACTATGAAATACGAATGCCCCCGACTGTCCCTGTTAATCATTACTCCGACCCCGAAGGCCAACAGAATAGGACCGAAATCCTATATTGTTATCCCATGCTAATGTATCCAGAGCTTAGGCTTGCTTTGAACACTCTAATTTCTTCAAAGTAACAGTGCCAGAGGCACGACCCGGCCAGTTAAGGCCAGGAGCGCATCGCCGGCAGAAGGGACGAGACGACCGGTGCACACCGTAAGGCGGACCGGCCGGCCCATCCCAAAGTCCAACTACGAGCTTTTTAACTGCAACAACTTAAATATACGCTATTGGAACTGGAATTACCGCGGCTGCTGGCACTAGACTTGCTCTCCAATGGATCCTCGTTAAGGGATTTAGATTGTACTCATTCCAATTACCAGACTCGTATGAGCCCGGTATTGTTATTTATTGTCACTACCTCCCCATGTCAGGATTGGGTAATTGCGTGCCTGCTGCCTTCCTTGGATGTGATAGCCGTTTCTTAGGCTCCCTCTCCGAAATCGAACCCTAATTCTCCGTCACCCGTCACCACCATGGTAGGCCCCTATCCTACCATCGAAAGTTGATAGGGCAAAAATTTGAATGATGCGTCGCCGGCACGAGGGCTGTGCAATCCGTCGAGTTATCATGAATCATCGCAGCAACGGGCAGAGCCCGCGTCGACCTTTTATCTAATAAATGCATCCTCCAGAAGTCGGGGTTTGTTGCACGTATTAGCTCTAGAATTACTACGGTTATCCGAGTAGAAGATACCATCAAACAACTATAACTGATTTAATGAGTCATTCACAGTTTCACAGTCTGAATTAGTTCATATACTTACACATGCATGGCTTAATCTTTGAGACAAGCATATGACTACTGGCAGGATCAACCAGGTAGCATTCCTCAACGACGCCCTTCGCCGCATGGGCGGGCAAGTGATTGAACCATAATTAGCTTGGTTTTCTATGGTTATTATGATGTTTATTGAGTTTAAATCTAGCTAATTATGTGTTTTGGTGATTTTAATGATTCTTTACACTATTACTTTTGTTTTTAGGTCTTTAGAAGATTTAAAAGATGTTGGAATGAAATTGGAAGAAATTGGAAACTTGAAGATGGATATTTAGAAGAAAGAAGAAGTGGACGCGCAAAGCTGAAGGTGGACGCGTCCACCAGATTTCACGCGTCGACCCTTAGAAGTTGGACAGGAAAGTGGACGCGCAGAGAGGCCAAGTGGACGCGCAAGGCTAGAAAGTGGACGCGTCCATCAGATTTCACGCGTCCACTCTCAGAAGATTGACAGTCAAGTGGACGCGTCTCATTTACTCAGACGTCCACTTTGAAGACTCGGGCGTCCACTTTCCAAATTCAAGTTTTAAGCTTGTTTTAAGCAGTTTCTAATTAGGACTCTTGTATATAAACCACCTTAGGACCTTTCTCTAACTATATATAGGCCTTAATAGCTTAGTTTAGGGGGTCAAGCACCTTAGATATTTTCTTCCCGAGCATTGTAGGAGATCAAGGATTGGAGCTTCTCGGGAAATCGGATTTCCGTCTAATGAGTTTCTCTCTTTCCCTTTATCTTTCTATGATGTTTTCTTTTATGGATTGTGAGTAAACGTTTTTAGTTGGCAAGGACATGTATTAGGTTTACTTTATTCGGGAATATGAGATTTTTGTTTTGTCATTAAAAATCCGATCTTTTCAAGGGATCATTATTTCTATTTGAGTATTTGAACAATTCTTGGTTTTATTCTATCCATTATGTTATTTCAATTATTATTGGCCATCTTAATTGTTTTGCATAGTTGATTAACTAGGGTTATGAAAAATCGGTTTTCGGTAACAAAAGTAGTAACTATTGCTTAATTTAAATATGTGTTTGATTAATTAATAGGGAATTGTTTGAAGCGAATTGCATGATTTTAATCGGCCATTAATTTTATGTAATTTGTGTTGATGTTGTCCTTATGCTTAATAATTTGATTGACTATCTTATGCGAGCGATTCAGTAATTTGGTTTAATCAGGTTAAAGTTAATTTGCCGTGCTTCTCGCGAATTAACCTAATTTTTACAGGAATTGGAATTTATTGCACTACGCGGAATTCTAAGTCATTACTCAAATAAGTTGTTATCGATGATTAATCCCGAATAAATGAAACCGAAATACAAAGTCCTTGCTAACGTCTTTTTTATACATTGATTTCTAGGTAACAACTATATTTTGCTAGCAGTAGATTATGTGTCTAAGTGGGTGGAAGCTAAAGCCTCCAGAACTAATGATGCTAAAGTTGTTGTCTCTTTTGTCAAGCATAATATTTTTAACATGTTTGGTTTTGCAAAAGCAATTATTAGTGACAGAGGTATGCATTTTTGTAACAAAATAGTTGGGGCTTTATTTGCAAAATACCATATAACCCACAGAGTTTCTACTGCATATCATCCCCAAACTAATGGTCAAGCTGAGGTTTCTAATAGGGAAATTAAATCAATCTTAGAAAAAGTGGTTAACCCTAATAGAAAAGATTGGAGTGTGCGGTTGGGGGATGCATTATGGGCATATAGAACAACATATAAGACACCTATTGAATGTCTCCATATCGATTGGTGTTTGGGAAAGCATGTCATCTTCCTGTAGAACTTGAACATAGAGCTTATGAGCTATCAAGAAAACTCATTTGAATTTTCCTGATGCTTAGTCAATAGGAAATTACAAATTCAGGAATTGGAAGATTACGGAATGACGCTTACCAAAATGCTTTAATTTGTAAAGAGAAAGCACGCATTTATCATGATAAACATATTGTCCGAAAGAGTTTTAATCGGGCGAGATAGGTTTTATTGTACAATTCTAGATTGAAACTCTTTCCAGGCAAGTTGATGAGTAGATGGATAGGACCTTTTCTCGTTGTCAATGTTTTTGATCATGGAGCTGTAGAAATTCAAAGTCTTGATACAGGGAAAGTTTTAAAGTCAATGGCCATCGCCTGAAGCTTTATTATGAAGAATTCGTCAACCACGAGGTGGAGGCCGTTCAGTTTCTTCAACCATCTTATCCCGAAGTCTGAGCATGAACTGTGTCGAGCTAACGACCTTAAACAAAGGCGCTTTTGGGAGGCAACCCAAATGAATATCCTTCTATTTTCTTTTATATTTTGTTTCTATCATTTAGTTGTCATTTTATTTTGTTTGCAGGTATAGGGAAGGTCTAACATTGGTCCAGAGTCCTTGCTAACGTCTTTTTTATCCATTGATTTCTAGTTATTTTGTGAATTACTTATTTTTAAGTTTTAATCTTTTTAGATAAAAACCAAATCTTTTCCCCCCAAAGTCGTGATTAGTTTACTTAATCAAAGAATTTACAAGTCTTTGTGGGTTCGACACTTACTTGCCCTAACTATATAAGTTGGTTGAGTTTGGTATTAATTTGATAGCGCAACGACACGCTCGTCAGCAAGCCAATGGCACAGCCTGACCAAGAAGGGAATGACGGTCGTGCGCAAGTTAGCGACGAATGATTATTCGGGCAAAGATAGAGGTCGCGGCACCTCAATACCCTCTTTGCTTTCCACATCCGAGAGCTCGGGCAAAACTGAGCGCACCACGAACACAACGGGGTGACGTGGGTCGCAAAGCAAGCCGTGCGGTTCATCTCGTGTCGCTCCACAAGGGAGAACATAAGACGGACGAGGGACGTTGGGACAAACGAATGCCTTATCGTAGGTACGCAACACAGCAAACCGAGACTCGGCCAAGGCAAAGTTGCCATTGGGCCATGATTGAAGAGGCATGCGGGGAAGGATGTCGCTGCCCGAAGCAGGGATCCAACCTACCCTTGCACACCGATCGCCACTCATGCGCCAACAAGCCGCGCAACGACGACCATCGATCTCGAGGAGATCAAAAACCAACGAAGGAAGCTTGCTAGCCCAACCATGCGCCGCACGAACGCAAAAACACTAGGCCGAACATCGCCAAACAACCCATTGCACTATCGGGGCGCTAGGCGCTGGCCGAACATCGGAGGCGCTAGGCGCACAATTATGGGACGGGGCGCTTTTTTTTTTAATTATGGACGGGAAATTTAAAAGTATACCAAACGGATGCATTTGGGGCTTAAAAACGCATGGTAGCTCCATTATGATGCATAGGATCAAGCTATATTTTTATTTTATTTTACCGAACCGTATAGACATGCGTTTTCGAGAAATCCGAGCATGGGCGAGTGGCGCCCAGGGTGGCCGCGCTTGCCCCAGAGATGCCCCGCGCATGCGCCCGCCGTGCCGAGCCCTGCGGTTCCGCACTTGCGCCCAGCGATGCCCACACGAGCGCCTGCGGGAACGGCGATTCCCGCACCCGCCCCCGAGGGGTGCCTGCGCGCCTGTGCCCGATAGTGCCCGCGAGCCTGCGCCCCGCGATGCTCGCTCCCGCTCCCGGGGATGCTGCGCGCTTGCGCCGATGGTGCCGGCTCGCTTGGCGCCAAGCGATGCTCGCATGCTTGCGCCAGGGGTGCCCGCGCTGCGCTAGATGGGTACTACGCCTGCGCCGAGTTTGCACCAGTGCTTGTGCCCGGCGTTGCTAGCGCCTACGTCAGCGGATTGCCCTCGCTCGCGCCCGAGGGTGAATGGCGCTTGGGCCTGATGGTACCGCGCGCGCGCCAAGTGGTGCTCGCGCCTGCTCCAGATGGGTACCCAGCCTGCGCCGAGGTTGCCCCGTGCCTGAGCCCCGCGATGCCTGCGCGACTTGCGCCCGGCTATTGCCCGCGCGCTGCGCCCGAGGTTGCCACCAGCGCTTGTGCCCGCAAGCTCCGCCTACCATTCGCCCAGTGATGCCTGCATGCGCCAAGTTGCTTAGGCCATTTTGGGCCATATCTATGCACACGTTGGGCAACACTTGTCCATTTAACGGGCCTTCCTTGGCCAATTTCTAGGCACATGGTGACATGATTAGGCCTATCACTTGGCCAACGAATAGGCACACGTTCAGGAATCAGGCCCACTACTAGGCACACTTGCGGGCATCAATAGGCGAATCACCAAGCACACGGTCCGGGATATATTGTCCAACCAATAGGCACAATGTGCAGCAGCAGTTCACCAAGGACTAGGCCATTTGTGGTCAATTCGTAGGCACATTGTCAGGTATGACTCGGTAAATCACTAGACCATTTTAGGACAATATCTAGGCACTTGGTGCTGAAAACTTGGCCAACCTCTAGGCCAATTTCCAGGAACATAGGGAGCGGAGACATCATTTGGCTATTCACTAGGCACACAATTGGGCAGGCATCAATTGGTCAACCACTAGGCCAACCTTGTCAAATTTCTAGCACGTTGTGCGGTTTCACTTAGCCATCATTGCACCCACTAGGCACACATTGAGGAGGAGCATCACCTGTGCAATCACTAGGCCATATTGGCCAATTACTAGGTGCCCGGACGCTCGCGACCATCGGTGCCCGCGTACCTGCGCCCGAGACGAGAGGTGCTTGGCCGAAGCACGAGGGTGCCCGCGCCTGCGCAATCTGTGCCAGCGCCTGCACGCTTGTGCCCAGAAGTGCTCGCGCGCCTGCGACCATCGGTGCCGCGTGCCTGCGTTACCCCGCGCCTATACGTCCACCCGATGCCCGTGCTTGCGCCCGCACGCCTCTACCCACCCTGCGCCCAGTGGTGCCCACATGCGCCCAGTTGCGTAGGCCATCTTGGAGTATTTTTCATGGCACATGCTGATGCATCACTTGGCCATTTACTAGACCGTCCTTGGGCCAATTTCTAGACACATGGTGGCATGATTAGGCCAGCCATTAGGCAATCACTTGGGCAAGCTCTAGGCACACGTTGAGGCACCATTTGGCCAACAACTAAGGACACGTTGAGGCACCACTTGGCCAACTCATTGGCACAGTTGAGGCTTACTTGGCCAACTCATAGGCACACGTTCACACATCACTTGGCCAACTACAGGCATACTCTCAGGCATCAATTGGCGAACCACTAGGCACACGATATGAATTGGCCAACCAGTAGGCCATCCATGGCCAAGTCATAGGCACATTGTGAAGTATCACTTGTTCAATTACCAGGTTATCTTGGGCAATATTTAGACGCATGGTGCGCCTTCACTTGACCACCTCTTGTCCAATTTCTAGGCACATGGTGAGGTGAGGCATCACTGGGCTATCCACTAGGCACACAATCGGGCGGGCATGAATTGCCCAACCACTAGGCCAACATTGACCAATTTCTAGCACATTGTGCGGCTTCACTTGGCCTTCTTTGGACACCCACTAGGCACATTATGAGGTTTCACTTGGCCAATCACTAGAAATCTTAGGCCAATATCTAGGCACGTG
>SRSM01000335.1:17500-30000 GCA_019593545.1 Apocynum venetum
CAGTAACTCCGGTGAATAGTACCACCATCGATGATGACGTCACTGCTTACGTCATGAGCAGTGTCCGTTGGCTGGTCAAAGTCAACAAGTCAACCTGCTACAGTACCCGGAGGTCAAAATGACCATTTTACCCCTAGAAATTTCCCTATAAATATGCTAGCTTCATTTCTCATTTGAGACACCAATTTAGCTCCAACCTTATTTACTTAATGCAATTTGATTCAACATCCTATACACGCTGGTTGGTAGTGGTGTCTAATTAAATTAGAGATTAATCTGTCTGAGCTGATCGGGATTAATCTAATTTGTAAGGATAGGAATCTGTCTGAGCTGATCGGGATTCTAAAACCAATTACTTAATAATGTCTTTATCTATGATTAATCCCATGAAAAATATAACTTGATACTAATCCTTGCTAACGTTTTTTTTTATATCATTTATATTCCAAATTCCTTTTTAATTCTATTCTCAAAATACCAAAAACCCCCCAAAACCCTTTCCGATTAATGATTTTAATTTAGAGTTAACAAATATCTGTGGATTCGATCCCTACTTTCCCTATGTAGATAGGAATTGTTAGGTTTAAATTTGAGAGCCGCACGACAGGTTTCGTCACCTTTCCCCCCGACACCCACACCGCGAACGGGCGAGCCACGAGAGCGGACATTCCGTTTGCATATTCCTTGGCGCCGATTTTTTTGTTTCTCGGCACGACTGGTAGCCCGAGGGCACCGGCCGACCGAGACATGGGCACGGGGTAGGGCCCCAACGCCCGAAAGAGAACGAGTTCACGGGTCGTCTGTTTTGCAGGATTCGACAATGATCCTTCCGCAGGTTCACCTACGGAAACCTTGTTACGACTTCTCCTTCCTCTAAATGATAAGGTTCAGTGGACTTCTCGCGACGTCATGTGCAGCGAACCGCTCGCGTCGCCGCGATCCGAACACCTCACCGGACCATTCAATCGGTAGGAGCGACGGGAGGTGTGTACAAAGGGCAGGGACGTAGTCAACACGAGCTAATGACTCGCGCTTACTAGGAATTCCTCGTCGAAGACCAACAATTGTAATGATCTATCCCCATCACGATGAAATTTCAAAGATTACCCGGACCTATCGGCCAAGGCTATAGACTCGTTGAATACATCAGTGTAGCACGCGTGCGGCCCAGAACATCTAAGGGCATTACAGACCTGTTATTGCCTCAAACTTCCGCGGCCTAAAAGACCGTAGTCCCTCTAAGAAGCTAGCTGCGAAGGGATCCTCCGCATAACTAGTTAGCAGGCTGAGGTCTCGTTCGTTAACAGAATTAACCAGACAATCGCTCCACCAACTAAGAACGGCCATGCACCACCACCCATAGAATCAAGAAAGAGCTCTCAGTAGTGTAGTGAGAGAAAGTTAGAGAGAGATGCTCTCAAGTTGGCTGGAATTTTCCTAAGCTAGCTGCTTTCCTTGCTCTCCCGTTGCTGATTTTGATCACTTGACGTTAGTTTTTGATAGTCTATGGTTGGCTGACTGCTCGCCTCTTGGTTTGGAAGATTTAGCAGAAATTTGGTACTGTTTTGGGGGCTGGATTTACTGATTTCCAGCCTTGTTTTAGTACTGATTTCCAGCCTCGTTTTAGTACTGATTTTTCAGTTACTAATTATTGCCAGGTACATGTTTCTTTCACTCTTTCTTTTGATTTTGTCTACCAGTTATGCTTTCAGTTTCTTTCCAGTATTTTCTTTCAGTTTTCTGGTTGGTGTTTCAGCCGGTTGTTCTTTATTTTTTCTTTCTTGTTCTTGAGTGTTCTTGCTTTCTTCTCGGTTGCTGATTCTGTTTAATCCTCTGGTTGTTATTTCTTTCTGTTTTTCTGTGTTTCCCGCTGCTGGCTTTGTTTTATTTTAATTTTCTTTGAGCTGCAATTATGACCAGCTTCCCTTTTTTGTCCAGTAGTTTTATTCCTTTTTCCTTTCCACCGTTTATTGCATTTTCTGTCCGACCTTGTCCCTCTATACTTTCGGCTATGTCTCCCGTTTTTGCCTAACTTTCTTTCTTTTCATTTTCTTTCAAATTCTGTCTTCATCTTCCGGTTTGCTGTGTTCTTTATTTGTGCCAGCTAGTCCTTCACCATGCATATGTCGGTTTTTGTTCTTGACTAATCAACAAACTAGTGCATTTTCTTTTCTTTTCTTTTTCTCCCAATTGGACCGTAGCTTTCCTTTTTCTATCTACTGAGATTATTATTCCTGTCCCTTTAGTCATGACTTGTTTTTTTTTTTATTGGCTTTTCTTGATTTATTATTGGCTTCTGCCTGTTTCCTAGCCTTTTCTGTTTTTTCTTTTATTTTAGTCATGACTCCTAAAACACAAAAAAGAATTACACCTCAGGTCATTTCACTTCAAGACTCTCGATCATCACCCCTTTCAGTCATTAACTCTAAACCACCTTCTTCTCTTATTAGTCCTCAACACTTCAACCTCTACCCTTGCTTCTAAAAATGCCAGCGTTTCTAAACCTTCTGGTTTGCCTCTTCAGAATCCTTAAAATTTGAATGGCCAGACCTTAATGCCAATTCTGGACCCTCAATTTCTGGTAAGGCAATCTCATCTTTTACTCCTGCTGAAACTGAACAGATAGCGCCAAGCTCTTCTGAAATTCCAGCCACTCATTTGCTACCTAGGCAGAATTTTTCATCTTTTGCGTCCACTACCACTGAAGTGGATTTAAACCAATCAGTTCCTGGTGATAAGAAAATCATTGAACAGCAAATTCTGCATGAAGATGATCCTAAGAAAGATGAAGGTAAACAATGGGCAGCCTTGTTAAAGAACAATAGAAAACAAGAGTATTGGCGCAAATTGGAAACATATACTACTGAAGAATTCCCTCTTATTCTTGATAAGGATCTTTGTAATGTTGATGAGAAATGTGGCTTTCCGTTAATTGGCTATGTGCAAGGCAGATTTCCTGGACTACAAGCAATACATAAGGAATGTCGAAAATGGCAAGTGCCTTATAAATTTTGCACCCATGCTAGTGGATGGATTGTGTTTAAATTTGATGATGAAGAGTCTAGAGATGCTGTGCTGAGTAAGGGGCCGTATTTCATATATGGCAAGCCTCTCCTCTTGAAAATTATGCCTTATACTTTTAACTTTAAAGTGGAAGAAATTGCTAAGATTCCAATTTGGATTCAATTGCCTAGCCTACCTCTTGCTTGTTGGTCTCAAACTGCTTTGAGTATAATTGCCTCTAGATTGGTAAGCCTATTGCCATGGATTTACTAACCTCAACAATGGAACGTATCTCCAATGCTAGAATTCTGGTGGAAGTTGATTTTAGCAAAGATTGGTGAGGGAGGTGGTTTATCGCTTATCTACGGGCGTATAAACACAGAAAATCATTTATGAATTTGAACCACATTTTTGCACTAATTGTAATGTGTTTGGCATTCACTTAAGGCTTGCAAATTTGTGTGTCAAAATGAAACTGAAACTGGAAATGAAAATGTTCCTAAGAAGGATCAGCATGTTACTGATGAGCCTGTTGCAAATGTGATGAATGATGCTGCTGCAAAACTGGTTAAAGAGACCATGTCAAGTGATCAGAATCTTGTTACTGAAGCTGCAGGAATTGAAAATAACTCTTTAGAGGTTTTGACAGGAAGCAAGGGCACAATTGTATCAGAAATGGCAGTCATGAGTAATGGTCCTATGCACCTTCACACTGCTCGCCAATCTGATACTCTTGTTGCTATGAATACTGAACAGAATACTGGCAAGACGGACTGCCAGGAAAATCTGGAGAAGCTGAAAACAATACTCCTAATGCTAAGGGGCTGAATGAGTTGATTGGGCATAAGCTTACGCAAGATACTGGAAAACATAAGAACAAAGTGGTGAAAGCAAAGGCATTAGCTGACAAGTTACAAAATCAGCCAGATGCTGAGCAGCCCACCTCACCAATCCATGATGATGCAACTTTGGCAGCGTCCTCTTCAAAGGTGCTTTGCTCTCCTAAACCTCTTGTAGTTGCTTTACCTTCTTTGAGAGATGGAAAAATTTCAAATTCATGTGCTTACTGTGACATCCAAAATAGTGCTGAAATTGAGCATGATGATTTTACCTTAGTTGAGAAAAGGGGAAAGAAGAAAAAAAATCAGTTAACCCCTATTAATACTGGAAATTTTTTGAGTCATAAATTGTTGTTGCACTCAAAAGAAATGAAGGTGAAAGAGAGAAAGAATGTAGGCATGCATCTTGTTTCCTAATGAAAGTTTCTGCATGGAATATTAGGGGCTTTAATAAGCCTCTTAACAAAACGGTGCAGAAATTTTTTTGAGGAAGAATAACATAACTATTGCTGCCTTCTTAGAAACCAAATTGGATGATAAGAAGATAACTGCTTTGATGCAACGAAAGTTTAGGACCTGGAATTTTATTACCAATTTTGACATTGTTGATGGTGGCAGAATTTTGATAATGTGGGATTCAAATAAAGTTCTTGTGAATGTTGTGAATATTTTTGAACAAGTGATTCATTGCAGAGCAAGATGTAAAATTTCTGGACAGATTATTGAACTTTCTTTCATCTATGAAATGCACTCAATCTATGCTCGAAAGCCTCTATGGGACCAACTGCACACTTTAAGCCAAGGCATTCAGCACCCTTGGCTTTTACTTGGCGATTTCAATTCTATTCTTCAGCCGAAAGATAGATGGAATGGCAGGGCAGTGACCCCTTATGAATTTCGAGATTTTAGTTCCTGCTGCTCAACACTTGGCCTTGCTGAGCTTCCCTTTACTGGATGTTTCTATACTTGGTCCAATAATACTGTCTGGACTAAGATAGATAGAGTCCTTGCAGGCCCTTCTTGGTTGAATTCTTCTTTGCAGTGTTCTGTTAACTTTCTGCCCCATGGCTGCTTATCTGATCACTCTACTTATATTATTTCTTTGTTGCAGAAAACGAATCCTACAAATAAATCGTTCAAGTTCTTTAATTTTTGGACTGACCATGCAGATTTCCATGCCATTGTCAATGATACTTGGCAAATGGACATCTTAGGGACCAAACAGTTTATTTTGTGCAGAAAATTGAAAGTTCTGAAGAAGTCTCTTAAAGCCTTGAATAGAAGAGTGATGTACACATAAATTAACTGATTTTTATACTATTTAATGACTATATTTTGTTTAAAAATCGGTTAATTGTGTCATTTAATGGATATATTTCACATTTCCTTTCTATTTCTTTGTGTTATAAGTTTTTCAGTGTATTCTAGTACATTTTGGAGATAAAAAGAAGAAGAAGAAATGAAGATGAAGATGAAGAAGAAGAAAAAAAAAACATAACTAACTCCGTGAATAGTACCACCGTCGATGATGACGTCACTGCTTACGTCATGAACAGTGTCCGTCGGCTGGTCAAAGTCAACAAGTCAACCTGCTACAGTACCCGGAGGTCAAAATGACCATTTTACCCTAGAAATTTCCCTATAAATATGCTAGCTTCATTTCTCATTTGACACACCAATTTAGCTCCAATCTTCTTCATTTCTTTTGTAATTTCTTTCTTTTATTATTATCTTCATATTAATATAATTTTTAGAATTTTTAGAATAGTTTTTCAAGTCTTTTTGTAAAATTTAGTAAAGAAATTCTGTCCGGATAATTTCAATATTTTCGGGGAGTATTTCTTTCAAATTTTCGTTCTAATGTTTATAAATTTCATCTTATATTTATTAAATATGGATTGTGAGTAATTTCCTTTTGTTAGTAAGGATATGTGTTAAGTTATTAATAAATGGGATTATGAGATAATTTTCTTTGTACTT
The DNA here is from genome assembly GCA_019593545.1 of Apocynum venetum. Classification (NCBI taxonomy): domain Eukaryota; kingdom Viridiplantae; phylum Streptophyta; class Magnoliopsida; order Gentianales; family Apocynaceae; genus Apocynum; species Apocynum venetum. Next base: position 23,323 of record SRSM01000335.1, read on the forward strand.
AATTTCTATTTGGATTTATTTAACTGGACTTATGGTCGGTTTACCCGCCTAGTCTTTATTTATTTTACTTTATGCACTTTAAATATCGCAAATGGATGGCCGAGCCACCTATTAGTTTAATTTACTTTTATATCTTTTATTTTCTTTTTATGGAAGCCGAGCCTCCATACTTTTAGTTTAATTTATTTAAATGGCCGATTGAACCGCCTAATTTGTTTAGTTAATATAAATCCAATCTTTCTTTATATATATATATATATATATATATTTGTATATTTATTTAATATACTTATATCTATATTAATTAAGTATTATATTTAATTCTCATTTTAATTAATATAATTATGTGAATTAATTGGATTGACAATCCAATTAATAAACGTGATTATATAGCTAGGATTATTAATCTTGTATTAATGATTCAAGTGGCATCTACTAATTTAATTGAGTTGCAGCTCTTGGCTTAATTAAATTAGTAGTGGAATTATATTATTTAAATTGTATATAATTAAGCTGATTGTTATTACAATTTAATGTTGGTGATGCCTTATTTACTTAATGCAATTTGATTGAACATCCTATACACGCTGGTTGGTAGTGGTATTTAATTAAATTAGAGATTAATCTGTCTGAGCTGATCGGGATTAATCTAATTTGTAAGGATAGGAATCTGTCTGAGCTGATCGGGATTCTAAAACCAATTACTTAATAATGTCTTTATCTATGATTAATCCCATGAAAAAATAACTTGATACTAATTCCTTGCTAACGTTTTTTTTATATCATTTATATTCCAAATTCCTTTTTAATTCTATTCTCAAAATACCAAAAACCCCCCAAAACCCTTTCCGATTAATGATTTTAATTTAAGAGTTGACAAATCTCTGTGGATTCGATCCCTACTTTCCCTATCTACATAGGAATTGTTAGGTTTAAATTTGAGAGTCGCACGACAGGCTTCGTCAAAGAGCCTTCTCTCATATTTCATGTCGAGTGGAACAAGCCAATCTTAACCTTGAAGTGGCCCAACAGCAGCTTGCTTTGCAACCTGATGATGGACCTCTTAAGGATTCTTTGCCAAACCTGAAGAGTAGTGCTATTAAATTAGCTGAGGCGGAGCTCAGTTTCTATTCTCAAATTGCAAAGTGCAAGCATCTAAAGGACGGAGATCGTTGCACTCGATTTTTCCATGACATTGCCAACAGAAATGCCAAGCGAAATTTTGTCTCAAGCATTACCAGGTCTGATGGCTCGCTTACTACTTCATCCACTGAAATTTCTGAGGAATTTCTCATGTTTTATACTGATCTTCTGGGGAAAAGCTCCCAAGATTTAGCCATCTCGAAGACATTCATTGCAGCTAGCCCAAAGCTTAACTCGGATCTATGTGCCAAACTCGTGGTGCCTATTACAGATTCTGAAATCAAAGCTGCCCTCTTTGATATTGGCGACACAAGGCGCCTGGTTATTCAACATTCTTCTTCAAGACTGCTTGGAACATCGTAGGCAGCTCAGTCATTGATGCTTGTCATGAATTCTTCTCTTCTGGCAAGTTTCTTAAGCAACTCAATCACACGGGACTAACTCTTATTCTCAAATCTGAGCACTCTTCGGGAGTAGGAGATTTCGACCTATTGCTTGTTGCAATGTTACTTATAAAGTCATCTCTAAAATCCTTGCAGTTCGATTGAATCTCGTTCTAGATACACTTATGAACAAAGCACAATATGCATTTATTGGGGGCAGAAGCATGATGGAGAATATCTTCTTAGCTCAAGAACTTCTTCATGGTTATAACTGTAAAAAGTCTACTCCACGTTGCCTTCTCAAAATTGATCTGCGTAAGGCCTATGATTCTGTCAGTTGGAATTTCCTTCAAGAGATACTCGTGGGGCTAAACTTTCCTGCCTTATTCATCACGTGGATTATGCAATGCATCACTACTACTTCTTATTCCATCAATTTTAATGGCACAATGCATGGTTTCTTCTTGGGCAAAAGGGGCCTTTGCCAAGGTGATCCACTCTCACTTTTCTTTTTGTTCTCTGCACGGAATATCTTTCCAGAGTATTCCATTGTAAGACCTCAAATCCGGCTTTTAATTTCCATCCCTTGTGAAAAACTGCGAATTTCCCATCTTGCCTTCGCTGATGACTTGATGGTTTTTGCTCGGGGTGATTCCAATGTTGTTACCATCATTATGGAATGCTTAGAGCACTTTGCTGATGTTTCGAGACTGCGACTCAATGCGTTTAAATCAAATCTTTTGCTGTTGGTATAAAAAATGAAGTCCTTCATTCTATCTTGCAAATCACTGGTTTTAAAACTGGTGAAATGCCTTTTCGATATTTGGGCATACCCCTTATGGCCAAACCCTTCAGGTTTGTTATTACTCGCCCTTTCTTGACAATATTATGAAGTATCTTACCTCTTGGACAGCCAATTCCTTATCTTATGCAGGACGTTTGGAACTGATACGTTCAGTCCTTCAAGGACTTGAATGTTTCTGGCTTTCTATATTCCCAGTCCCTCGTACTGTGTTAAAACCATTTCATTCGTTTGTGCTGCTCATTTCTTTGGAATGGCAAATGATCTCTGGTAGCTTGGAAGGACCTTTGCTTGCCAAAAACTGAGGGGGGCCTTGGCCTTCGAGACCCCTACACTTGGAACTTAGCACTTATTTCCAAACCTTATGGAACATTCACAATAAAAAAGATTCACTTTGGTCAAATGGATCCATCTTGAATTTTTGCAGAACAAATGCATTTGGCACACTGATTTCAAGTACCGACCTTCACCTTTGATCAACGAGTGCTATTAGTCAGGGACCTGCTGTGTAATGCTACCGCCTCTATTGATGATGCTAAGCAGTTATTATCCTCTTGGGCAGCTGGTTCTACCTCAGCCCAGGAAAAGCTTATGCATTTTTCAGACATAAGGGGACGCCCAAGTCGTGGGCCTCTACCATTTGGAACTCGGCCATTATCCCCAAACATTCATTATACTTTGGCTCGGGGCCAAACTTAGACTGGCGACAAAAGACAGATTGAGCATCACTGACATTTTGTGCCCTTTATGTTACAGATTTCCTGAAAGCCATCAGCATCTCTTCTTCATGTGCCCGGTCAGTGGCAAAGTCTGGGCAGACATAAGGAGCTGGCTGCAGATTACCAGGCAGATGCAAACCATTTCTAGTGCCCTTAAATGGCTCAAGAAAGAATCTCGAGGGACTTCATGGATGCTCAAAACTCGACGCTGTGCTTTGGCTGCCACTACGTATTTCATTGGGAAGCCCGAAACAGAGCCATATTTGAAGATCAAATTCTTGACATTGCCATATCATTGCTTGTATTAAAACACATGTGTATCGTGCCATGTTTACATTATTTCCGCATGTAATGTCTTTGTATGAGATTGCAGCCATAGGCACTGCTGCCTTAGCATGATTGTTTGTGTGAATGTTTTAGCCGAGGGTATTCCTTGATTTGCCCGGGTTCTCCCGGAGCCACATTGTAACCATCTTTGATCAATATATACATCTTTACATTTTGATAAAAAAAAGGAAAGAGCTCTCAGTCTGTCAATCCTTATATGTCTGGACCTGGTAAGTTTCCCCGTGTTGAGTCAAATTAAGTCGCAGGCTCCACTCCTGGTGGTGCCCTTCCGTCAATTCCTTTAAGTTTCAGCCTTGCGACCATACTCCCCTCGGAACCCAAAAACTTTGATTTCTCATAAGGTGTCGGCGGAGTCCTTTAAAGCAACATCCGCCGATCCCTAGTCGGCATCGTTTATGGTTGAGACTAGGACGGTATCTGATCGTCTTCGAGCCCCTAACTTTCATTCTTGATTAATGAAAAAAACCTTGGCAAATGCTTTCGCAGATGTTCGTCTTTCATAAATCCAAGAATTTCACCTCTGACTATGAAATATGAATGCCCCCGACTGTCCCTGTTAATCATTACTCCGATCCCGAAGCCAACAGAATAGGACCGAAATCCTATATTTTTATCCCATGCGAATGTATCCAGAGCGTAGGCTTGCTTTGAACACGTATTAGCTCTAGAATTACTACGGTTATCCGAGTAGAAGATACCATCAACAAACTATAACTGATTTAATGAGCCATTCGCAGTTTCACAGTCTGAATTAGTTCATACTTACACATGCATAGCTTAATATTTGAGACAAGCATATGACTAATGGCAGGATCAACCAGGTAGCATTCCTCAACGACGCCCTTCGCCGCATAGGCGGGCATTCAATGGCACAGCCTGACCAAGACGGGAACGACGGTCGTGCGCTAGTTAGCGACGAACGCTTACGCTGCAGAGGGCAAAGATAGAGGTCGCTGCACCTCAATACCCTCTTTGCTTCCGCATCCGAGAACTCGGGCAAAACTGAGCGCACCACGAACACACGGGGTGACGTGGGTCGCAAAGCAAGCCGTGCGGTTCATCTCATGTCGCTCCACAAGGGAGAACAAGACGGACGAGGGACGTTGGGACAAACGAATGCCTTATCGTAGGTACGCAACACAGGAAACCGAGACTCGGTCAAGGCAAAGTTGCACTATCGGGCGCAAGCCGAGGCGCTAGGCGCACAATGGTGACCGGGCGCCAAGGGGCTGGGCGCTGAACCAAGCACCCCCTAATATAGTCCTGGTAACTTTTTCCCAAGCTGTAGCAGTAGATACTCATTTTTCGAGCAGGTGGGAAAATTTTGTCGAATTTATATCTCATTATTCATATATGATCTAAGCATGACATTTTTCACGAATGATCATCATTATGTATAGAATGACTAGGAATTTTTGTTTCAATTTTTTCAATTGCGGAAAATGATTTTTTATTTTTTTTTAATTATGGCACAGGAAATTTAAAATCATACCAAACGGATGCATTTGGGGCTATTAAACACATGGTAGCTCCATTATGATGCATAGGATCAAGCTATATTTTTATTTTATTTTTACCGAACACGTAGACATGCGTTTTCGAGAAATCCGAGCATGGGCAGTGGCACCCAGGGTGCTTGCGCCTGCGCCCGGAGTGTCGCACGCCTTGCCCTGCGGTCCCGCACCTTCGCCCCGTGATGCCTGCGCTCCTGTGCCCGGCGATGCCCGCCCCCGCCCCGAGGGTGCCTGCGCCCGATGGTGCCCGCGAGCCTGCGCCCAATGGTGCTAGCGCGCCTGCGCCCTGCAATGCCCGCGCCCGATGGTGCCCGCGACCCACGACCGAGGGTGCCTGCGCCCACACCCGGAGGGTGCCTACGCCCGATGTGCCCACGACCCGCCGCCTGCGCCCAGCGATGCCCGCGCCCGATGTATGCCCGCACGCTTGCGCCCGGCGGTGCCCGACGCTTGCGCCCAGCGATGCCCGCGCCTGTGCCTTGCGATGCCCGCACCTTGCGCCGGCGGCGGGCCACGCGCATGCGCCCGATGGTGCCCCGCGCCCGAGGCCACCTCTAGGCCAATTTCAAGGCCAACCTTGGCAAATTTTTAGCACGTTGTGCGGTTTCACTTAGCCATCATTGGACACCCACTAGGCACACATTGGGGAAGCATCACTTGTGCAATCACTAGGCCATATTTGGCAATTACTAGGTGCCCGCGTGCCTGCGTTACCCCTGCGCCCGATCCCGAGGGTGCCCACGCCTGCGCCCATCTGTGCTCAGGCGCCTGCGCCCATCCGTGCCAGCACGCCTGCGCCCATCCGTGCCAACGCGCTTGCGCCCAGAGGGGCCTGCGCGCCTGTGCCTAGAGGTGCCCGCGTGCCTGCGTTACCCCGCCCCGCCCATGTGTCCGCTCGATGCCCGCGCCTGCGCCTGCAGCCTCTGCCCACCCTGCGCCCAGTTGCCTAGGCCATCTTGGGGTATTTTTCATGGCACATGCTGCTGCATCATTTGGCCAATTTCACATGGTGAACTGGATTAGGCCAGTCATTAGACAATCACTTAGGCAAGCTTTAGGCACACGTTGAGGCACCACTTGGCATACAATTAGGGACACGTTGAGGCACCACTTGGCCAACTCATTGGCACAAGTTGAGGCATCAGTTGGCCAACTCATAGGCACGTGTTCACACATCACTTGGCCAACTACAGGCATACACTCAGGCATCAATTGGCGAACCACTAGGCACACGATATGAATTGGCCAACCAGTAGGCCATCCATGGCCAAGTCATAGGCACATTGTGAGGTATCACTTGTTCAATTACCAGGCCATCTTTGGGCAATATTTAGGCGCATGGTGCGCCTTCACTTGGCCAACCTCTTGTCCAATTTCTAGGCACATGGTGAGGTGAGGCATTACTGGGCTATCCACTAGGCACACAATCGGGCGGGCATGAATTGCCCAACCACTAGGCCAACATTGACCAATTTCTAGCACATTGTGCGGCTTCACTTGGCCTTCTTTGGACACCCACTAGGCACATTGTGAGGTTTCACTTGGCCAATCACTAGAAATCTTAGGCCAATATCTAGGCACGTGGTTGTCAATCCTTTGGCCAACCTCTAGGCCATCTAATCATTAGGCACACGTTAAGGAAGCATCACTCGGTCAATCACTAGGCCATATTTGGCCAATCACTAGGCACATGTTGAGGTACCACTTGACCGACCACTATGCCATTCTTGGCCAAACTCTAGGCACACGGTAAAACAAAGGTTGCCCAA
>SRSM01000335.1:35000-42500 GCA_019593545.1 Apocynum venetum
CGACATCTCCTTCCTCTAAATGATAAGGTTCAGTGGACTTCTCGCGACGTCGCGAGCAGCGAACCGCTCGCATCGCCGTGATGCAAACACTTCACCGGACCATTCAATCGGTAGGAGCGACGAGTGGTGTGTACAAAGGGCAGGGACGTAGTCAACGCGAGCTGATGACTCACGCTTACTAGGAATTCCTCGTTGAAAACCAACAATTGCAATGATCTATCCCCATCACGATGAAATTTCAAAGATTACCAGGACCTATCGGCCAAGGCTATAGACTCGTTGAATACATCAGTGTAGTGCGCGTGCGGCCTAGAACATCTAAGGGCATCACATACCTGTTATTGCATCAAACTTCCGCGGCCTAAAAGGCTGTAGTCCCTCTAAGAAGCTAGCTGCGAAAGGATCCTCCGCATAGCTAGTTAGCAGGCTGATGTCTCGTTCATTAACGGAATTAACCAGACAAATCGCTCCACCAACTAAGAACGGCCATGCACCACTACCCATAGAATCAAGAAAGAGCTCTCAGTAGAGAAAGTTAGAGAGATATGCTCTCAAGTTGCCTGGAATTTCGCCCAAGTATGCTGCTTCCTCTTGCTACTGCTCTTTGCTGATTCCCTACTGTGCTGCGTTTACATGGAGATTGTTTCGTTGGTTATACATGGATGTGAAGATTAGACAGTGTTTCGTATGGCCTGGCAGAGCTTGTTGATGGAGTTATGAACTGCTTTTGTTCGTCTTTTCACTACGGGAAACAGTTGGGTGTAAGGCCGAGTTCATCATTTCTGGGTTTTTCTTCTGTTTTTTTTTCTTTGATTCCAGCCTTCCTAGCTCTTGGTTGTTAGTGTTTATTTGCACTTTGATTCGTCATTTACCATTTTCAGTTTTGGGCGTTTGCTACTACGCTAGTTTTCTTTGTTTTAGTTTCTAGTTCTTTGTTAGGCTCAGTTTGTGTTTGTTCATCTTTTCTGTTCATTCACTTCCGAGCAGTTTGATCCCTCTTCCGGCAACTCCAGTGTCGCTTTCGTGTTTCCACCGCATTCTCTGCCTTTTGGGTTGCCTTTGCTCGTATGCTAGATGTGTCAGACTGACTGCCTGAGCTGACCACCGTTTGCATGCCCTTCTGTCACTATTCAGATTTACTTTTCTTTATTCTATCAGGCATCCCTTTCCTGACTCCCCTTGCAGGTTGTCTAGAACTGTGTCTGCCGACTGCACGATTTAGCTCTGTTTTCCTTCAGGCTTTTCTGCCAGCCTTATACACCGTGTCTACCAACACCCATAATCGGCCTTTAGCAAATCATTCCTGGCACCTGACACCTGCCCATCCTGTGCACTGACATTTTCCTTACAACCGAGTGTTTTTAGTGCATTTCTCTGTGCTACTGCTCTTTTTGGCTCGAGCTTTTACAAGTTGCGCGCGTTGTCTGAGTGTCATACTTGACTGCCTGGTGCCAGTGCTGACATCCGCTGACTTGGCAATGGTAGTTTATCGTGCCCATACTATTCTCTATCTCGGCCTGGCATTGCTCACCTGACCTGGCTTTGCCCATCCTTGGAAGTAGTGGTATGACTTGGCGCCTGCCTGCCAGCTAGCTTGGGCGTATGGGCATTGATCGCCTCCCTGGTGCTTTCTGACTTGGGTGTCTGCCAAACTTCTCTCTTGCCCATCCTAGCACTTTCTTGGTCTTTTTGTACTCTTTTGCGCCTGCGTTCTGTGTGCCTAACAGACTGTCCGCCTCTTTTCTTTATTCTATTTGGCCACCCATTCCTCCCTTCAGGCTCACTGTACCTCAGACTGACACCCAGCCTGCTCGCTTGCCTGTTTTCCTTTTTATTCCTCTAGTTTGGTGAATGTGCAGGCGTGTATTTGACTGCCTGATGTGCCATACCTTTCTTTTTCTTTCTGCCAGCGTGCCTGGCATTCTTTTCTTTATCATTCTAGCCTCCAACCTTAGTGCCTCTGCCCATTGACAGCTTCACCCACTCCGCCTTGTTCATTTTTGCGAAGCCTACAACGTGCACTAGACAACTTCTGTTTGCTCCTGAGCATGTGGCCTCTGCCCATACCAGTTGCTGTATTTTTTATTCCTCTCGTGCACACATACTGCTTCAGGCCTCGGGCAGATAGTGCCCTGCTGTCTGGCAGAGCGTCATTCCGTTCTGTATCTGACATTCCAGCTTGCTTGCAGCTTGCTGACATACTTAAGGCTCACTTACCTGTCAGATTTGCACCATATTGACGGGTTCCTTGCAGGCTGGCCGTTGTCCGCGTGTTAGCTACCCACTCTTTACACTTCTCTGCCTGAACTGCCTGACATCCGCTGTCTCTCTACCTGTGGCACTTCCTCTTATTTTATTCAAACTCATCGTGCCAGCCATACTGGCCTTTCAGTTTTCTTTGTGTGCCCACGCTGCTCGCCAAGAATATTCCTCATCAGTATATATTTTTATTTTATTTTTACCGAACCCGTAGACATGCATTTTCGAGAAATCAGAGCATGGGCCGTGGCGCCCAGGGTGCCCGTGCCTGCGCCAAGCGATGCTCGCACCCGCCCCTGAGGGTGCCTGCGCGCACACGCCCGATGGTCCCTGCGCGCCTGCGCCCCGCGATGCTCGCGCCCGCTCCCGAGGGTACCTGCGCACCTGTGCCCAGCGATGCCCGCGCGCTTGTGCTCGGCGGTGTCCGCGCCTGTGCCTCGCGATGCCCGCACCTGCGCCCAGCGATGCCCTCGCGCTTGTGCCCGGCGGTGCCCGTGGCTGTGCGCGATAGTGCCCACGCCTGCGCCAGATGGGTACCCCTTCTACGCCCGAGGCTGCCCGCGCTCTTGCACCCGAGGTTGCCGGCGCGCCTGCGCCCGAGGTTGCCCCTGTGCTTTTGCCCGGCGGTGCCCGCACCTGCGCCCAGCGATGCCCGCGCTCGCACCCGAGGGTGCCTGCGCGCCTGTGCCTGATGGTGCCGTGTGCCTGCGCCCAGTGATGCCCGCGCGCTTTCGCTTTGCGGTGCCCGCGCCTGCGCCAGATGGGTACCCCTCCTGCGCCTGAGGTTGCCTGTGTGCTTGAGGCCCGTGATGCCCGTGCGCTTGCGCCTGCGCCCGATGGTGCCTGCGCACCTGCGCCTAGCGGAGCCCGCTCAGCCTGCGCCCGATGGTGCCTGCGCCTGCGCCCGAGGTTGCCCGCGCGCCTGAGCCCCGCGATGCCTGCGTGCTTGTGCCCGGCGGTGCCCGAGTCTGTGCCTCGCGATGCCCGCGCGCTTGCGCCCGGCGGTGCCCGCGCATGCGTCCAATGGTGCCTGCTCTGGCGCGCGATCTTGCCCAAGTGACAGGCACACCCGGGTGCCCGCTCCTGCACATTGCCCTAGCAATGGCGCACCTATGCCTAGCAATGCCCGGGCCTTCGTCCAGTGGTGCACCTATGCCTCCACCCCCCTTCGCCCAGTGATGCCCGCATGCGCCCAGTTGCCTAGGCCATTTTGGGCCATATCTATGCACACGTTGGGGCAACACTTGTCCATTTACCGGGCCATCCTTGGCCAATTTCTAGGCACATGGTGACATGATTATGCCTATCACTTGGCCAACGAATAGGCACACGTTCAAGAATCACTTGGCCCACTACTAGGCACACTTGCGGGCATCAATAGCCGAATCACCAAGCACACGGTCGGGGATATATATTCCAACCAATAGGCACAATGTGCAGCAGTTCGCCAAGGACTAGGCCATTCGTGGCCAATTCGTAGGCACATTGTCAGGTATCACTAGACCATTTTAGGACAATATCTAGGCACTTGGTGCTGAAAACTTGGCCAACCTCTAGGCCAATTTCTAGGAACATAGGGAGCGGAGGCATCATTTGGCTATTGACTAGGCACACAATCGGGCGGGCATCAATTGGCCAACCACTAGGCCAACCTTGGCAAATTTCTAGCACGTTGTGCGGTTTCACTTAGCCATCATTGGACACCCACTAGGCACACATTGGGGAAGCATCACTAGTGCAATCACTAGGCCATATTTGGCCAATTACTAGGTGCCCGCGTGCCTGCGTTACCCCTGCACCCGAGCCCGATGGTGCCCCCGCCTGCGCCCATCTGTGCCCGCGCGCCTGCGCCCATCTGTTCCAGCGCGCTTGTGCCCAGAGGTGCCCGCGCGCCTACGACCATCGGTGCCGCGTGCCTGCTTTACCCCCAATGCCCGCGCCTGTGCCCACAAGCCTCAGTCCACCCTGCGCCTAGTGGTGCCCACATGCGCCCAGTTGCCTAAGCCATCTTGGGGTATTTTTCATGGCACATGCTGCTGCAGCACTTTGCCATATACTAGACCGTCCTTGGGGCAATTTCTAGGCACATGGTGACATGATTAGGCCAGTCATTAGGCAATCACTTGGGCAAGCTCTAGGCACACGTTGAGGCACCACCTGGCCAACAACTAGGGACACGTTGAGGCACCACTTGGCCAACTCATTGGCACACGTTGAGGCATCACTTGGCAAACTCATACGCACGTGTTCACACATTACTTGGCCAACTACAGACATACTCTCAGGCATCAATTGGCGAACCACTAGGCACACGGTATGAATTGGCCAACCAGTAGGCCATCCATGGCCAAGTCATAGGCACATTGTGAGGTATCACTTGTTCAATTACCAGGCTATCTTTGGGAAATATTTAGGCGCATGGTACGCCTTCACTTGGCCAACCTCTTGTCCAATTTCTAGGCACATGGTGAGGTGAGGCATCACTGGGCTATCCACTTGGCACACAATCGGGTGGGCATGAATTGCCCAACCACTAGGCCAACATTGACCAATTTCTAGCACATTGTGCGGCTTCACTTGGCCTTCTTTGGACACCCACTAGGCACATTGTGAGGTTTCACTTGGCCAATCACTAGAAATCTTAGGCCAATATCTAGGCACGTGGTTGTCAATCCTTTGGGCAACCTCTAGGCCGTCTAATCATTAGGCACACGTTGAGGAAGCATCACTAGGTCTATCACTAGGCCATATTTGGCCAATCACTAGGCACATGTTGAGGCACCACTTGACCGACCACTATGCCATTCTTGGCCAAACTCTAGGCACACGGTGAAGTAACGGTTGCCCAAAATTTGGGACACGTTTGGGCAACACTTGGGCAACCGATAGACACACGATGAGGCAACGCTTGGCCATTTACTAGGCACACGGTGAAATAACGCTGAACAAAAATCTAGGTGCCCGCGCCCATGCACCTATACGATGTCCGTGCCTGCGCTCGGTGGTGCCCGCGCCCGCCCCCAAGGGTGCCAACGCGCCTGCTCCCGGCGCTGCCAGCGCCCACGCCCGAGGTTTCCCGTGCGCTTGCGCCCCACGATGCCCGGCCTGCGCTCGGCTGTGCCAGCGCGTCTGCGCCCAGTGATGCCCTCGCTCGTGCACATCTGTGCCCATGCGCCTACGACTAGCGATGCCAGGGCCTTCGCCCAGTGGTGCCTGCCCGATGCGCCCAGTTGCGCCCGCAAGCCTCCGCCCATCCTGCGCCTTGTTGCCTAGGCCATTTTGGGCCAAAATCTATGCACACGTCAGGGCAACACTTGTCCATTTACTAAGCCATCCTTGGCCAATTTCTAGGCACCTGGTGACATGATTAGGCCGATGGTTTTCGCCCGTGGAGAATTAAAATCTATTACCATTATCATGGAATGCTTAGAGCACTTTGCTGTTGTCTCGGGACTGCGACTCAATGAATTCAAATCTAATATTTATGCAGCTGGTATCAAAATGAAGTTTTACAATCAATCCTGCAGATCACTGGATTTAAATATGGAAGAATACCTTTCCGTTACCTAGGCATACACCTAATGGCTCAAACTCTTCAGGTTTGTCATTACTCACCATTTCTTGACAAAATTGTGAAATCTCTGAACTCTTGGACAACCAATTCTTTATCTTATGCGGGACGACTGGAACTGATACGCTCAGTCTTTCAAGGCATTGAATGTTTCTGAACTATCTATTTTCCCGGTGCCACGTGCAGTGCTGAACCATTTTATTCGTATGTGCCGTTCATTTCTCTAGAATGGCAAAAGCTCTTTGGTTGCATGGAAGGAACTCTGCCTACCAAAAGCTGAAGGGGGCCTTGGCCTTAGAGACCCCTACACTTGGAATTTAGCCCACATTTCCAAAACCTTTTGGAACATTCACAAAAAGAAAGATTCACTTTGGGTCAAATGGATCCACCTTGAATTTCTGCAGAACATATGCATTTGGCACACTGGTTTCAAGTACTGACCTTCCCCACTTCTCAAATGTGAACGGCTTGTAAGGGACTTGCTTTGTAATGCTACTGCCTCTATTGATGATGCACAGCAGTTATTATCCTCTTGGGCAAATAGTTCTACCCTCATGCCGGGAAAAGCTTATGATTTTTTCAAACAAAAGGGAACACCGAAACCGTGGGCATCTATTATTTGGAACTCGGCCATCATCCCTAAGCACTCGTTTATCCTTTGGCTCGGGGCCAAACATAGACTGGCAACGAAGGACAGATTGGGCATCACTGACATTCTTTGTCCTTTATGCTACAAATTTCCTGAAAGCCATCAGCATCTCTTCTTCATGTGCCCGGTTAGTGTCATTGTTTGGGCAGACATAAGGAGCTGGTTGCAGATTACCAGGCAGATGTAAACCATTTCAAGTGCCTTTAAATGGCTCAAAAAGAATCTTGAGGGACTTCATGGAGACCTAAAATCAGGCGGTGTGCTTTGGCAGCCACTATGTATTTCATTTGGGAAGCCAGAAACAAAGCCATATTTGAAGACCAAATTCCTGACATTGCCAAAATTGTGGCTTGTATTAAAACACATGTGTATCGTTCCATGTTTACTCTATTCCCGCATGTAATGTCTTTGTATGAGGTTGCAGCAATTGGCACTACTGCCTTACTATGATTGTTTATGTGAATGCTTAGCCAAGGGTAATTTTCAAATCTTCAGGAAAGAGTTTTTGATGTCAGGCATTGAAGATAAGCGTTTCTGGATTAGATAGGATCTAGAGGTGTCGCATTATTTCTTTATTTATCTTTAGATATCTCTAGGTCTACCCCTTTGAGTAATAAGTTCTATAGGTTGCTCAATAAAAGTGAAATAATTTTCAAAATGCATTTCATTTAGATAAAACATGAGTTGGGTATTTGAAATGATTTTCAAAATACATGTACATACTTCAAAATTCATAAAATATATTTTGCAAACTCTTGGAGTTGTTTGGAAACTTGTTCTGCATAGTTTTAATGCATGTGTGGTCGACTTGACAAAAGTCGACCGGACTTCTGAGCTCATCGTCCGCAGGTTGTCCAGAGTTCTCTGGAACATTTGCGGATGATGGTGCGGACGACCCTCCTGATTTGCGGTTGACCGCACTTCTCCTGAGTGGGATTCAAACAGCCATTTTTATGACCGTTTGTGCATACATATAAATACTCAATCGTTTAAAAAACTCATTAACACTACTTTTTGAGCA